>JAWNOY010000401.1:0-14955 GCA_035045545.1 Drosophila gaucha
CTGATTTGTATATATGTATGTATGTATGTCTATATGTATATGTAGGCAGTTGTGGCGCCAAACCAAAAGGAAAATGGGAAGGTGCTCTAACATGAAAATTGCACGGGTTTTGGGCAGTTAGACCACGGAAATTACATATAGAGACACACATATACACATTCAGATTAGCATTTACTTATCTGGAATTGGATGATGCTATGTCCACCGTTGCGTAGCTGGGGCGAGCAGATCGGGGCGTCAATGACGATTCAGTTGAAAAGATCCGGCTCGAAGAACCAATGTTTGTGGCGGGGTGGCACAGCTCTCTTAATTGTTGGGGTGTGCAGCAAATAATACACAGTTTATTAAATATATATTGTATATTTAATATTTGTCCGTTTACAATAATGAATTTATGATGCGCAGAGTTGCGTTGACTAAGTTAAAGCCCTTCTAAGCTACTCGGGCCGAGCGCAAGCTTGCGTTAGAACGCAGAGCTTGCTCTCAGATGGAGACTGATCGCTCGCTCTAAGCGTCAGGTCAGATCAGCTGATCTAGCTGATCAGCTGGGCGTCGCTGACGCGAAGATTCCGCCCCCTTGCAATATATTGCAAAAGAAAAATGAAATGGTCCTTAATTCCTCGTCGCTTGTATTTTTCGTCTCGTATCTTCCTCCAATCTTCTACAAGCGGGTCGGGTTATGGATGTGTGGCGCTTCCAGGACCAAGGATATGGACCTTCCGTGGATTGCTGGCGCAGCAATCGGAGTGAGGGGACCTTCCGACGGGAAATGTCTATCTACGGATATTTGATTCGAATAAGAATATATTGCTTTTGGTTTAGAAGTGGATAAAGTGGATAGGGGACCACTGAGAACCCATCCGAAGATAGTTTCTTGCCCAAGAAGCGTACCACAAATGTTGGTTTTGACGCCCTCCAAGAGGATACACGGAAGGATATCCGCTCCAATGTGGACGTCAATTTCCGAAGTTTTGGTGAAAATTGGGGTCGGCCAACGGCATATTAGGCAGATCTCTTAGCAAATTTCTTTGGATAGAGTAGGAGGGTAGATTGCCTGTTATGCTTGGAAGGACAAAGGCCGAAGTCTCAACATGCAACCTAGGCTTAGTAGGAGATGTGAGCCGCAGATGGCACAACTTCTTTGATTGGGCGGAGATTTCTTGGTTAATCCCAGTCACGTGAGCTGAAACCAAGCTGAAAGGCGGGTTGATCGCATTGAACATGCGTTTGGAGATAAAGGATGCTTCGGATCCAGAATCGATCAACGCGCGCACTGGATAGTTGGCCCCTAGGTGCGATATATTCACTAGGGCGGTTCCTAGTAGGACGCCTTGCATGTTGTAGGCAAAACAGTTTTGCACGTGCGTAGGTGGGGTTGAAGGAGTGGACTGTATGTTCGGGAGACTTGCGTCTGGAATGGAAGAAAGCGATGCGGAGGGGACGTCTCGATGCAGAAGTGTATTGTGACGTCGCTTGCAAGTGCGGCAGTTATACGCACTGGTGCAATCTTTTAATTGATGCCCTCGGCCAAAACAGTTCAGACATAGTCTATACTGTTTTATGGTGGAGGCTCTCTCGTTCTCTGACATTTCCAGAAAACGAGGGCATAGACGGATCGGGTGGTTCTCTTTCGAACACAGCTTGCAACCTTGCTGGTTGACGCTTACTTTCGTTGTGAAAGTTTGGAACCTGGCCATCGGCATGTCCTTTTTGAGGACTTGAGACTGGTTGATCGTGGTTGAAGGGGGCTTGTGGTCTTCAATAGCCTCAAGCGTTCGATGTCTATCGATTAAGAATTTGTTCATCAAATCCCACGAAAGTAACTCTGTCCTACTGCTAATGGATTGCTCCCAGAGGGACAGAGTTAATTTGGATAGCTTTGATGAACAAATGAATACTAGAATGGCATCCCAATTCTCAGTATTCACGTTGGAATGCTCCAGAGCGGTTAGACACCCTTCAATGGTGCTTTGCAGCTCTTTGAGTACTGCTACGGTCTCTTGGTGTATGGAGGTCAGACTGAATAGAGTTTTCAGTTGACTGTTCACTAACAGCCGCCGGTTTTCAAAGCGCGCTGTTAGGTTGTTCCAGGCGGATTGGAATCCCTCATTAGTGAGAGGTGATTTGGAAACGATAGCCTTGGCTTCTCCTATCGTTTTGGAGTTCAGGTGGAATAACTTTTCCACAGGTGTTAGGCTTGGATTATGCACATACATCGCTGTGAATAAGTCCCTGAAGGTAGGCCATTTTAAATAGTCACCCGTGAACACTTCTATGTCACAGGGTGGGAGATGGCAGCCTCGTGGAGTGGAGGGTTGAGGAATTGGAGGCAAGACCGGGGCAGCCGAGAGCTGTTCGATGCGCTCTCCGAAGTGTGCTGCCCACCTTACATAGACCGAGTAGCAGTAATCATATTTTGCCTGCACTGTGCTCAAATCAACCCTGCTATCTTTCTGATCGCTGGCTAAGAGAACTTTTGTGCAACGATCACACTCCTCTTCCACCTTGGCCCACAAGGTCTTGACATGGTCAAGATGAATTTTCAACACATGAAGAGAAGCTTCTCCACTCGCCTCTGCACCCAGCCTAGCTTCTAGCTGGGTAAATTTGTCGGATGTTGCAATAAATTCCGCCAAAGACATCTTTGAAGCTTGAAAGTGCTGCTGCACTGAGGACCGTAAGAGTCTTTTAGGAGCCGAAATTGGAAGATTTCGGGAGCTGGCGGAATGGCACCTTGATGATGCCGTAACTACAGCCCCGGATGGCGTGATGCGCGGAGAAGGCTTGAGTGCCACAGCCTTACTGCGGATCGTTGGAGAAGCAGAGGCGGCTCTGGATTTAGACTCTGGTTTCCGACCTGGGGAAAAAAATGGAGTTTTTCTTAGCAGTCGGAAACGGAATCTCGCCCCCAGTTGGCATAATATGCTGATATAGCAGTTATGATACCCGTTTGGATAATAGTATGCCAATAAAGCACCTAGTAGAGACTGTGGACTTAAAATACGGAGAGTGCTGGACTAGCACTGATGACAATGAACCGGATACAAAACACAAAATAAATTTAAGAAAAAACAATTTTATTTTTTACTTGAGTCAATATAACCTATTGAAGTGTATGTATGGTAGTGGTTTGTTAATTTATTTGCAAAAAGGGTTATATTAATTTTGGTCAGGAGTTTGCAACGCAGAGAAGGAAGCATCTCCGACCATATAAAGTATATATATTCTTGATCAGCAAGACGAGCTGAGTTGATATAGCCATGTCCGTCTGTCTTCTGTCTGTCTGTCGTCTGCGCTGTCCGTCTGTCTGGATCAACGCAATCTCCTCCGAGACTATAAGAGCTACAGAGCTGAAATTTTGCACATAGGCTGGAATGTGCTGCAGGCATTGTATATCTCGGAATCATCCGGATCGGATGACTATATCCTATAGCTCCCATAGGACAGATCGGTTTTAAGAAATGTTTTAGTGGGATAACTTCGACGTTATTAAAGTCAGAGACTTGATATTTGGAATATATACTCCTGATATGCACCCAAATACAAAAAGATATAGATTATATATCTACGCCCTTTGGGGGCGTGGCAAATCGGATAAAACTATATCTTCTACAGTTTTGAAGCTGGAGTATCCAAATTTGGAAAGTAATATACTTTTGGCCTTCCCTTCAGATTGATCAAAAAATTATATATCCACGCCTACTGGGGGCGTGGCAAATCGGGAAAGTCTATATAGTGCTTAACATAAATCCTTCAATATTTTGGATGCTGTTAAAGCCAGAGACTTGAAACTTAAAACATATATTTGTATCAACCACCCCTAGAAAAAAAGATAAAGAATATATATCTACGCCCATTAGGGGCGTGGCAAATCGGAAAAACTATATCTTCTACAATTTTACACCTAGAGTTGCAAAAATTGGCACAGACGTCAGGCTTGACCGTTTCGACAAAGTTATGAAAAATTATATATATCCGCCCCTTATGGGCGTGGCAAATCGGAGAAAACTATATCTTCCAAAGTCTTATAGGTACAGCTTCAAAATTTGATATATAGGTTACTGTTGCCCTGCTCAATAGATTGCCCAAAAATGATATATATCCAATTGATGGGGGCGTGGCAAATCGGGAAAGTCTATATCTATATCCTTTACAATTGCAAGGGTATTACTAAACTTCGGCATGGCCGAAGTTAGCCCATCCCTCTAGTTATATATTATTTTGGTTTTTTTTTTATTTAAAATTTTTTTTTCTTTTATTGTAGTCAGTATGGCCTGTTGACTTTATGGATAGCGTAAACAAATATTCTCTTTTGATCTGGACTGCAGGTTTTGTATGGAAAATTTTTTTATATGTTTTTAAGTAATGTACTCAGAGCTGGAGTGTTGCCAGCCAAAAATATTACTACTCAGAGAGAGAAAGCTGGAGTCAGCTGGATGGAGAGTGGCGGCAATTCGCAACTATGCACATATGTACATACATATATATGTATGGAGTGAAATGTAAAAACATATGAAAAAAAGTGCAATTGCCGAAAATTCAAGAGAGATGAGAATCTAATGGCGGAATTATTGCACTTATTTACATATGGACATAGGGATACATATGTATATGTATATTCGATGGATAAAGTTCTGATTTGTATATATGTATGTATGTCTATTTGTATATGTAGGCAGTTGCCGCGCAAACCAAAGGAAAAATGGAAGGTGCTCTGAAAATTGCACGGGTTTGGGCAGTTAGACCACGGAATTTACATATAGAGACACACATATACACATTCAGATTAGCATTTACTTATCTGGAATTGGATGAGGCTATGTCCACCGTTGCGTAGCTGGGGCGAGCAGATCGGGGCGTCAATGACGATGCAGTTGAAAAGATCCGGCTCGAAGGACCAAATGTTTGTGGCGGGGTGGCACAGCTCTCTTAGTTGTTGGGGTGTGCAGCAAATAATACACAGTTTATTAAATATATATTGTATATTTAATATTTGTCCGTTTACAAAAAAGAATTTATGATGCGCAGAGTTGCGTTGACGAAGTTAAAGCAGTTTCTAATCTACTGGAGCCGAGCGCAAGCTTGCATTAGAACACAAAGCTTGCTCTCAGATGGAGACTGATAGCTCGCTCTAAGCGTCAGGTCAGATCAGCTGATCTGGCTGATCAGCTGGGCGTCGCTGACGCGAACACTGACTTTACAAAACCTTTCATATTAACCACAGACGCGAGTAATGTCGCTTTAGGAGCAGTCTGTTTCTTTTGCTAGTAGAACACTAACAGACACAGAAGCAAATTACTCAACGGTCGAAAAATAAATGCTTGCCATAATGTGGGCAATAAAGTATTTTCGACCATACTTACTTGGGCAAAAATTTAAAATAATAACAGGTCATAAACCCTTAACTTGGTTAATGAGTTTTAAAGAACCAAACTCCAAATTAGTAAGGTGGAAACTGAGGTTGTTAGAATATGACTACGAAGTAGTATACAAGAAGGTTTCAGAAAACGTTATTGCGGAAGCATTAAGCAGGACAATACTGGACACATACATAAACGATAGAGAATCAATTGAGAGCAACTTGTAGGGACACAATACACTCCGCACAAGAAAATTTAGGCAATTCATACCGATTTCAGAAAAAATTCTTAATGATTTTAATATACAAATTATCTTAGAGCGAAAAGACATATCAAACAGCAAAATAGAGTTACCATTCAGGAACAAGATAAGACGAGTTATTTTTTAGAGCCCGTTTTTAACGAAGAAACAGTAAGAAAGATCCTAAAAGCCATCGTAAAGCCGAACAAAATTTGTGCAATGTTTACAACGAACGACATTTTTAAAGTAATTCAACAAGTATATGCAAAATACTTTGCCCATAGCCAGCTTTATAAAATTGTGATGATGTACAGTATTCTTGAAAGAAATAGGATCTCCTGAAGATCAACAACAAGAAATCAGAGAGTACCACTTGAATAATAATCATAGAGGGATAGATGAGAAATATACTCATTTAAAAAAAGCAGTATAGATTACTCATATGGAACAGAAAATTACACAAACCATTAATAATTGTGACATTTGTCAAACTATGAAATATGACAGACAACCACAAAAGGTCCCATTTCAAGAAACAGAAATGTCCAAACAACCACTCTATATTATACACATGGACATATATACAACTAACCACAATAATGTATTGATCATAATCGATAAACTATCTAGGTTTCCGACAGGGTATACTATACTAGCAAGAAATAGCATCAACGTTGTAAGATCAGTTAGACACTTTCTATGTACCTTTGGAATTTCAAGAAAAATTGTATACAATCAGGGTACATAATTTGAAGGGAATTTGTTTATAGACTTTTGCAAGAATCTTTGAGCAATTCCCCAGTAAAAAGATTTCACTCATCACTAACAGGAATTTATAGAATTATGGCGATTATGGGAAATATGGATGTAGAAGATTCAAACACATTTGTTGACAAAACTAACGTAATTTTCTATATTAAAATTAGAATCTTCGAAATTGAAGAATTTAAATTTGCACACATTGTCCCGTTACCATAAAATTACACGAGATACCTTAAGCGTAAGAATAATATTAAGCCATTTAAGAAAAATGTAAAAGTCGTGAGTTGTCAAGGCCCCATCGTGGGACTTAAGATACTTAGAGGGAATACTGAATGGAGAAACAGCAACGTGTGACGTATTAGAATCTTGAGATCGAGAAAAAGTATCAGAGCCTAAGAAGGGTCTTATCTTCGTATTAAAAGGAATAAATACAAAGGTAACACCAAATGCCAAATCGTTTGAGGTTAATGGATATGCTTTGTTAACCTACAAGGACTGCTCAATAACGATTAACGGACTAAATTATGATGACGTGGAACTTAAACAAGATGACACTATTAGGACTAGAATACCATGGTTTAAAGAAATTAAAATAAACAATACGATCAAAGAACAAAATCTTCAAAGATTACACCTGGACAATATTAAGAGCCAGAACCGGATTCTCAACATTAAGAGGAAAACAGCAAATCACTTGATAACAATTTACACATACCTTTACCTGTATAATTCTACTGATACTATATAAAAATAACCATAACCATCGTCAACCAGGAACCACTAGAAACCAATTTCGTTCAGACCATACCTTCGCTTTGGCCCTCACTTCAATCTAGAAGTGGAGAAGTTACCTTATCAGTCACTCCACCAGCCAAACCACCAAGATCCAATATATAAAACGTATATGCACAAGCATATATAACAACTCATGTAGATAAATATATTATTACAAACATATACAGACATGTACAGATCAACAACACATAGACCCACTTAAGTTCAGAGTACATTGTACTACATTGTACACATGAACCATATACATATATATACAAGTTAAGACCCCTCAATGTTCAGCATTAGTGCTGCACTTATTCGGCGCAACTACAACAGCGCGGGAGTTTGAATTGCAATGCCTGCAATTCTGACGCTGACTAGCTGACAATCCCAGCAGGCGTTGGAAGAGAACTCAAGCTTCAATATTGGAGAAACGATTGAATCTACTGGCAGTCTTGATATTTGGGGGACGTGAACCACATGCTACAGATCAGCTTGCCGGATGGTCGTTAATTTGGTCATTAGATTGAGGTGAAGACATTACGTGTGACGTTGGTTGAACCTAAATAAAGATCATGTGTAACATTGAGTTTCGCATGGCTCCCGAGCAGGGAGCCATCTAATATTAAGTGGGAACCTATATTTCTTAAGTGAAATACGTGAGTAAGACAGATACGTGAGTAAGAACGTTAATGCAGTGTTGTGTGCGAAAAAAAAAAAAAATTAGAAACGATAAAGAATGAAAGAAACGAAAAGTTCAAGAAAAAAAATAAAAGAGTGATTGCCCGCTGAGGTGTTGGAAGGAATCCACGAGCGTAAAACCTTCGCAATAATTAAAAATATAACGGACCCGCTGCGGTCACCTGCCTGTTCCTAATCGAACAGATAATAGGTTCTCGAGCGTAAATGCGCTTTATTAAAAGAGTGATAAGCAACAAAGCGGTGGTTTTCTAAATGCCTTTAAATTCTCGAGCGTACCAAAACGTTGCAGAATAAAATAATATAAATGACAACCGCTGCGGCAACTTGTTTGCGGCCCAAACATTAAACAAAAACAAAAAAAAAGTGGTCAGTGATAGCCTACTAGATACGCTCGGTGTTACCAGAACTGTATGAGTTGCCTAGTGGGTTGTGTGCTCAGCCGTACCTTTGTAGGTGAAACGATGCCTAGTACCAGATCAAGTTCGAACACAATCTGTGTAAAATTGAAAATTTAAAAGAAAAAAATAAAATCGAAAAAAAGAAAATAAATAAAAATACACGCAAAAATTGCACTAGCGATTCACTAGCTAGGTTTTACCCACAAACAGCAAATACCTTTCAAATTATAAAAAAAAATCATAACTAAAATAAATCCTTATTATATTAAGAATCTACACATTGTGAGTGAAACGCCACGCTATTACAACTATCTGGTCCGTAAAACGTTTTCAAAAATTCCTTTTTAATATCAAGGAATTAAAAAAAAAAAAACAAATTGAAATAGAAAAAGATAAAACAATTAAGAACGCTCTAGTCGGGTTTGCCCGACTACGAGATCCCCTGAACGAGTCCGAGCCGGTGTTTTAAACAATCTAGCTTACATCCATTATCTATGCATATTAACGTCTGCGCACACACACGCACACATATACATACACAAGCACGCGAGCCGCTTACTATTATTACTACTATGTGAAATTAATTGTTAAATAACTTCTTTTCTAGGTCTACTTTCTCACCGCAATTTTCAGGAAATATTATTTACATCTAAATGTGTATATATGCGAAATCCCAACTTCCTAGTATTTGAATAACGTTTATTCCACTTATGGGGATAATGGGTGGCGGTATTTAACAAGTTTATTATCTTTATTTGCACCACAGCAACTACATAGTCGATACATGGTGTCTCTAGCTGTTTTGGTCTTAAAGTTATAGTTTAAATCCAAGTCAAAATATCGTTTGTTATCGATAATAAGAATGGGATAGGATGAGTTATCGAAAAAAAAAACTTGTACTGCGTATGGTATACAAGAATATATATCCAAAATTTCAAATCTCTAGCTTTTGTGGTTTACGAGATCACTGCGTTCATACGGACGGACAGACGGACGGACGGACAGACTTACAGACGGACGCACGGACAGACGCACATGACCAGATCGACTCAGCTCGTCGTCCTGATCAAGAATATATATACTTTATGGGGTCTGCCACGCCTCCTTCTGGCTGTTACATACATTGTCTCAAAACCATTATACCCTGAATTCCCATTTTCAATGGGTTCAGGGTGTAAAAACTAAGAGAACAAGTAAGAACGCTCTAGTCGGGTCTGCCCGACTACGAGATCCCCTGAACCAAGTCCGAAGCGGTGTTTAAACAATCTAGCTTACATCTTTTACCGGTACATATTACCCTCTGCGCGCACACACACACGCACACATATACATCACACACAAGCACGCGCGCCGCTTACTGCATACATGAATTAGCGGCTGCGCTTGGGCTGCATTCTGGGCAGCATTATGAGCAATTCATTGTTAAATAACTTCGGTCCTAGATCTACTTAATGAAATTTTTAGGATATAATATTGACATATAGAGGTGTATATATACGAAATCCCAACTCCCTAGTATTTGAAATACGTTTTTTCCACTTATAGGGCTAATGGGGGAGGTATCCAAAATTTAAAAAGTTTATTATCTGTATTTACATCACAGCAACCTACATAGTCAATTTGGTGTCTCTAGGTATTATGGTCTAAAAGTTAAAGCTTAAAAACAAAGTAAAAATATCGATTGTTATCGATAATAAGGAAATAGGATGAGTTATCGAAAAAAAAAATAAACTTGTACTGCGTATGGTATACAAGAATATATATCTAAAATCTCAAATCTATAGCTTTTGTGGTTTACGAGATCACTGCCTTGTTGTTACTCAACTTAAACTTGACAACTTGCCTGACTGTGTATAGGAGTTACAGGTTTTCGAAGGAATAGGTAGAGATAATTAGAGATAGGTCCCTCTATCGTTCGATATTGTTACACATTAGGTAAAAATAAGAGGTAATGCCGAAACAGCTCTGACTTCGTATAATGTAGGTGACGACGATTGGCTCGAAATTAAGCGTTTATTAACGCTCCACTATGCCGACAAGCGCGATTTGCGCACCCTTGATCATCAAATGGGTCAAATGACTCAGGGTTCTAAAACTATAGGTGCGTTTTATTCAGCGATTAATAACCACTTCGAGTATAAGAGTATACTGAATAGTCTTAAGAATGCAGGCCAAACCGAAGAGGTCATGTCCGCTTTGGTAGAAAATTATAGGGACAGGGCATTGGATGTCTTTGTCAGAGGCTTGAATAGCGACTTTTCTAAATTGTTGATAATTCGCAAGCCAAAAACCTTGCCAGAAGCATACAGTATTGGCTTGCATCTACAGAATGTGGCTTCTAATGATCATGGAAATTAAGAATACAGATGAACAGCGATTCAAACAAGAGGAGGGTATGGATGGAAGAGTAACTATTGAAAACAAGTCGGGAAAGTTTATATTCAATTCTGATCTTAAGAAGTAAACTGAAAAGTTTTTCTCTTTCATTTAAAACAAGTAATAACGTTGCAGTCGGGCGCCACCGACTGTGTCAGACTCTGTTCCTGTAAAAGGTGTATAGGTGTATATTTGAAGACGAGATTATCGAGATTCCTTTTTTGAGCATGTCTTTTACATCAATTTAGCTACAGTAATCAAATTTTACATATAGCTTTTTAGACTCTGTTCCCAAAGGGAATTTGGGATTTGTGCAATGTCCGTCTTGCTGTCTGTCTGTCTGTCTGTATGAAAGCGCAGCATTTGGACACTATAGAAGCTAGAAACTTGTAATTTGGAGTATATACTCGTGTGTATCCGCGTCAGATCAAGTTTGAGGTTTTTTCCGATACGCCCACAGGGGGCGTGGCAAATCGGGAAATGCTATATCTATTAAGACTGACTATTTGTGTACACCACGCGGACGTTTTAAGATATAGTTTATATATCTACGCCCATTGTGGGCGTGGCAAATCGGATAAAACTATATCTTCTACAGCTTTGAAGCTAGAGCATCCAAATTTGGCATGCGGGTTACTGTTGACCTTCCCTTAAGTTAGATCAAAAAGTTATATACCCACGCCCCCTGGGGGCGTACCAAATCGGGAATATATATATAGCGATTTGTATAAATCCTATAATATTTTGAGCGTTATAAAAGCTAGAGACTTGAAATTTGGAATACATGTGCAAGTAGATCACCCGTAATCAAAAATATATATTATAGATATTTACGTCCATTGAGGGCGTGGCAAATCGGATAAAACTGTATCTCCTACAGTTTTGGAGCTAGAGCGTCCAAATTTTGCATGTGGGATACTGTTGACCTCCTCTTAAGAGATATCAAAAGTTATGTATCCACGTCTTCTGGGGGCGTGGCAAATCGGGAACTACTATATCTTTTACTAAAACCGTGATAATTTCGGCAATATTGCCTTTAAAGAGTTGGGACTTGGAATATATATACTAGTATCCTACCTCTACCAAAAAAAATATGTTATATATAGCTACGCCCATTTGGGGAGTGGGAAATAGGGTAAAACTGTATCTCCTACAGTCTTAGACGTAGAGCATCCAAATTTGATATGTAAGTTGCTGTTCATGAAATTTAAATTTACGAAAAAAAAATGAATAATAATCATAATGTAAGCCACCGTAAAACAAATTCTAGTTGACCTAACTGGGGATTGAACCTGGGTCTTCGCTACCACAACGCAAGTCTGTTTATCCAAATCAACACACCACCAAACTCAATTTGGCGCATAGTCGTGAAAGAGACGCCGTGGTGTAGTGGGTAGAGTCGGTGGCATGCGAAGCGGTGACCCAGCTTCGATTCCCATCGCTGCCGCAGTGATATTCTCATTTAATAAAATGTTTTTTTTTTTTATTTTTTTATGACTTCTTAATGGATTTTGGTAAAATTTTCAGCGTAAATCATTATATTTTATTAAAAATACGATTTAACCTAAAAAAATTTAAATTGAGTTTGGTGGTGTGTTTGATTTGGTAGCGAACACCCAGGTTCAATTCCCAGTTAGGTCAACTAGAATTTGTTTTACGGTGGCTTACATTATGATTATTATTATTTTTAATAAATAAATTTAAATTTCATGAACAGTAACCCACATGTCAAATTTGGATGCTCTACGTCTAAGACTGTAGGAGATACAGTTTGACCCTATTTGCCACGCCCCAAATGGGCGTAGATATATATAACATATATTTTTGGTAGAGGTAGGATACTAGTATATATATTTCGAAAACCAACTCTTTGACGGCAATATTGCCGAAATTATCACGGTTTTAGTAAAAGATATAGTAATTCCCAATTTGGCACGGCCCCAGAAGACGTGGATACATAACTTTTGATTTATCTTAAGAGGAGATCAACAGTATCCACCATGCAAAATATGGACGCTCTAGCTCCAAAACTGTAGGAGATACAGTTTTATCCGATTTGTTACGCCCTCAATGGGCGTAAATATCTATAATATATATTTTTGATTCCGTGTGATCTACTTGCACATGTATTCCAAATTTCAAGTCTCTAGCACTTATAACGCTCAAAATATTATAGGATTTATACAAATCGCTATATATATATTCCCGATTTGGCACGCCCCAGGGGGCGTGGGTATATAACTTTTTGATGAAAATCATGGGAAGGTCAACAGTAACCCACATGCCAAATTTGGATGCTCTGGCTTCAAAACTGTAGCAAATATAGTTTTATCCGATTTGCCACGCCCACAATGGGCGTAGATATGTAAACTATGTCTTGAAACGTCGGCGTGGTGTACTCGAATATATATTCTAAATCCCATTTTTTAGACTGCAATGTTAATGAAAATAACAGCGTTTTAGACTTAATAGATATAGCATTTTCCGATTTGCCACGCCCCCTGTGGTTGTATCGGAAAAATACTCAAACTTGATCTGACGCGGATACAGACGAGTATACATTCCAAATTACAAGTCTCTAGCTTCTATAGTGTCCAAATGCTGCGCGTTCATACAGACAGACGGACAGACAGACAGACAGACAGACATCAAGACGGACAGTGCACAAATCCAATAGACGCTTTTTCCTTTTGGGTACAGAGTATAAAAAAGCTAAAAATATGCTGCAAAATACGCTAAGTCTAAATAAATAATAAACATAATAATATTTTTCTTATATTTAATTTTATTTTAAATATGCCACTATATCGTAAATTTCTTGTTCATCTCCTTGCAATGTTTATTTTCATTTGATGACAGCATATCTAAATATTTTTCTGGAAAATTATACGAGCTGCAACATTTTCATTTCGACGCAATCCATATCTGGGAAATTTAAATTAATGTAAATATATAATATTTTATTATAATTTTCATATGCAAACCTTATGCTTTATATTGCATTTAATGTTTTTAAATTCATTTTGTTTCTTAAATTGGATTTTACAATACTCATTTGGCTGAAAACCCGTTCAACCTCCGCATTTGACCAAGGCAGCGATAAAATATTTATAGCGAATAATGCTATTTCTTTAAATGGATTTTGGACTCCTGCATCTTTATAGGATAGCACCTCTGCCCAAAACTTCGTTGTATCACGGATTTGCTCCCATTTTATTAAGTGAATGAAGTGTGGCACTTTTTTTTGTGCTCGCAGCATATTGTCAACAGCGAATATATTGACTGTTTTTAACGTCTCAAAATTATCAGGCAGGCTAAATATATAAAAAAACCTAATGTTATTTATATGACATTAATCGAATCAGTTGCAGCTTAATCGTACCTGTCATGAAGTTGAGTAATCAATTCCTTAACAAAGTCAACGCATTTCTTCCTTATTTCCGGTGCTTGTTGTTGAAAAATTGTATCCTTGATTTTTTTGTTTATAAAGCATATCCTAAGTATAAATCATACTGAGCTATATTTTCGAAATCGTCGTAAAAGATGTCAATTTAAAGATCTTTTCAAATAATCCTTTCTTTGAGCGAATATATGCAAGTGATTAGTTCGTTAAGCAATTTCGTGGATTCTGAACGTTCGCTCTGAAAAATTTTATTGAGCCTCTGCATATCGTTCAATATTGGCTTCAGAAACAATAAAAACAATAAATTTACTTCATCGCAATATAAATCATTTAATATTTTTGCTTAATGGCATTTTTCTACGCTAGCAGCTAATTCAAAGTGTAGCTTTAGCTCAGTCCACTGATGAGCAATGCGAGATACTTCAGCTTCTATTGAAAGCCATCTAGTATCGCAGAGTCGCGTAATTTTCAAGGGTGCCTAAGAAATTTAAATAGTATGTTGTTATAGCCATATCAAACAATTACACACAGTTAATAGTTAAAAAGCCATAATAGTTAATTTACTAACCTCAAGACGAACACAGAAATTAGGTGTTAATTATTTTTTAACATTATTTTGACAAACACTACTTCACTGCTCACTAGCACATTTATACATATACCTATATAGTTCATCTGACGTTGTGAGCTTTTAGAGAACCACGAGTAGGTGTCCGATATTAAAAATTTTAATTCATTTGGCATACTTCTTTAGCAGGCTTGTTTAACAGCTAGTTCATCTGACGTTTTGAGCTTTTAGAGAATTACGAGTAGCTGTCCGATATTAAAAATTCTAATTCATTTGGCATACTTCTTTAGCAGGGTTGATTAACAGCTAACTGAATGGAATGGCAGACACATTTAATAAGCTTAAGAGTAGGAACGATCCCGTCATGACAT
>JAWNOY010000402.1:0-19908 GCA_035045545.1 Drosophila gaucha
GATGATTTGAGAGCAACAATGTTGCTTTTCAAATGTTTATCTAGCACAACATGAAACAATATTTGAAGTGAGTTTTCGTTTATAGTAACCTGACTTAAAATCTGTAATGTACTATATATACCAGCATCGCCAACACCTTTTAACATGATAATGTTATTAAAACGCTTTCTAGACAACTTACTGCTGAATTTCTCTTTAATAAGTGAACACTCTGCACCGGAATCAAACGAAATTGGGTAGATCTCGCCTCGCTGAGTCATAATTCCTGTTGGCTTTAGCACGTAACACTGGTTCACGGTCTTCTGTTGAAACAATCCATTTTTGCTTGTTGATCCTCCTTTTGAACATTGATTTGCAACGTGTCCAGGCTCGCCGCACTTATCTCGCAGAGATATCTTGATTTCAGGTCCAGAATCGTCATCACGGTCAGATTGTAGTTCGCTTCTTGTTTGCAACTTTGATGTAAAAAGAATTCGTTTCAAACGGTTGTCCACATTGCCAAATGCGCCAATGTTTTTGCCAATTAGCAGTTAGAGTTGTCACTAGCGTAAACCGCGAGACATTCGCCGTTGTTGGGCGGCTGTTCAGCAAAATTAAAAACATAGCAGACGGCGTCTTGTTATTCTTATAACGGTGAAGAAATAATTCCTGAAATTCATTCGACTTAATGCAGCGATATGAAATTTGGGTTAACTACAGTGAGGCACTGCCATCCATAGTCTCTCTTAACGCCATGATCATCTTGCTTCCTTTTATAGGTTGCTCCGTTAATATTATGTCTGCGGTAATACACCATAGTATAGTTGCTCAACAGCTCAAACAGGTTTTGATTTTGCATCTGTAGAATAATGCGCCATTGATCCTCTGACAATGCAGGAGGTGGTGTCGATCCCACTTCTGATGTTAAAGAACGCTCACTTTTCATTTTTCTTTAAAGCGCAGTGAGATTCGGTACGCTGGCTTTTTGATTTCAAATTCGACTGACTCGTTTCTGTTTCTCTACCTGCACCGAACCACACTCGACGACAGCGCTGCAACGCACTATAACGGACTTCTTAAAGCGACAAAATTGCAAACGACCAATCACAGCACAATTAGCGACTGATGCAACATTACTAATATGATGAAATTATGATTCATGTGAAATACTCAAAACAGAATACCCATACACTTACACACACAGTACGCAGCAACACGATCATACAGTGCGTGCATACAGAACGGTCCGATACATACATATGTATGTCTATACCAAACTTAAGGCGGCTACACAACCCGAAACCAACACAAAACAAAACAAGTAAGAAAGCTCTAGTTGGGTCTGCCCGACTACGAGATCCCCTTAACCAAGTCCGACCTGATTTTTTAAACAACCTAGCTTACATCTTTTATCTATACATATTACCCCTGCGCGCATATACACATGCACACATACACAGAGGC
Source organism: Drosophila gaucha (assembly GCA_035045545.1). Lineage (NCBI taxonomy): Eukaryota > Metazoa > Arthropoda > Insecta > Diptera > Drosophilidae > Drosophila > Drosophila gaucha. The sequence continues at coordinate 1,444 of JAWNOY010000402.1, forward strand.
ACGCATATTCACATGCACACATATACACATGCACACATTGGTAGTCGAGTTGTTTTTTTCGTGGAGTACGGACGCGTTCGCAGAGTGCTCTTCCGAATTTGACACAAAATTTACGCAAAATTTGACTTTGGTGTCTTCACTGCGAAGAGAAATCGAAATTAGTACGCGTGCTACTAGTGGGCGAAGTGTGCCCATCGGTTAAAAGCGCAGAAACTCACTGCTGGCGAAATTAGATTTTTATTGGTCCGAGGCCTAAGGGAGGGGGGCGTCAGCGTCCTCTCTGAGTGCTTTGCACTTTCCAATGCAGGGCCTAACGGCCCTGTTCGGAGGCCAAAGGCATATTAATGCCTTAATGAGGGAGGAACTGGCAAGGCTGCTCAGCCTGCAAGGCACGGTGGTGAGTTTCTGCAACAGAGACCCAAGAAAGTGTTCGGTGCAGACAACGCCGTCGCTAAGTCGCCATCTTAGAGCTGAGCCAATGGCGATACTTGCTGGCTCGAAGAAAACGGCTGAGTTAGCAAGCGGCAGTAACACGCCCAAGAGGTTGAGGGACTCTGCTCCAGAGCAGTGGAAGACTCCCTCGAATAAACCGAGGCATCAGAAGCCAAGCCTTGTGACTCAGCAAGAGCACAAAATAAAGCGCGCGGTCCCTAAAGAACCGAAGAACCCTGAAAACTGGTCAACAGTTAAAGGGCGGAAGCAAGCCGCAAAACGTACCAGATCAGATGCGATTACCCTAACAGGAATGGACGGCTGTTCCTATGCAGACATGCTTAGAGTGGTCAAGACGGACCCAGCTCTAAAGCACCTAAGTGGCGATGTCCAAGGCATCATTAAAACTGCAAAGGGCGATCTCCTACTACGCCTAAACAGGAAGCCGGAGCATAGCGCGGAAGTGCTGCAAGAAGCTGTAAGCAAGGCCCTGGGCAGCAGAGCAGTTGTGAAAACGCTCACTGAATAGCTTTTGGTGGTCAACAGAGGGCCACTCTCACGCTTCCAGTGGCAAAAGCCAGGGAGTTAACAGAAGTGGGTAAAATTCGGATAGGATGGTTTGTATGCCGCATACGCGCTATCGACCAGCCGAAACGCTGTTTCAAATGCCAGGACTTTGGGCACATAGCAGCTAGCTGCAAAAGCGGCGAAGACTTGAAAATTGCTCGCTTCAAATGCGGAGAGACGGGACACATGGCAAGAACTTGTTCCAAGCCACCAAAGTACGGCCTGTGCGCTCGGAAAGGTGAAAAAACCAAGACCACGCGACAGACAGCTTTAAGTGCCCTTCGTACCGAGAGGCTGTCCGCAATATGAAATGTTAAGATTTCTACAGCTGCTTTCGGCAGCCTGTAGATTTATAGCTGTTATCTGGCCCCCGTAGAGTATAGAGCCTGCCAAATGGTTTCACAAATAAAGAATGCGTGCAGTTTGAGCATGGCAACGCGAAAGCAATTCCGGCGTCACCAAGTACCCATGTATTTGTGGAATGAGCAGATTGCTGACATTTGACGCACCTGCATCCAAACTAGAAGACGATATCAGCGTGCACGTGGAAGTCCTTCTTTTGCTGAAAACCAGATGGAATACCAACTTGCAAGACGTCAGTTAAATAAGGCCATGCGGGCTAGCAAGCGTGATTATTTCTTGGAGCTGTGCGAATCAGCAGAAGTTGACCCCTGGGGCGCAGCTTATAAAACGGTGGTCAAAAGACTTTACGCCGGCAAACAAGCGCAGCCTACTGATTGTTTGGAGTTAAGGTATATCGTGGAAACACTTTTTCCACGCAGACTAAGCTCCATCCAGGTGACAGATCCAATGCCATCCGAAGACCATCCAGTCCGATTAATACATTATCTGTAGACGAAATCCTGACTGTTGCTAGAAGCCTTAGGCCCAGCAAAGCGTCACGCCCAGCTTTTCAACGAGTGCTTGAATCAGGAAACTTTGCCTGAGATCTGGAAAGTCCAGAACCTGAAACTTCTTTCCAAGGCAGGTAAAACACCTGAAGAACTATCGTCCTATAGGCCAATCTACCTTCTGGACAACATGGGAAAGGTGCTGGAGAAGTTGATCTGCTCCAGAATCGAAGCAGCTAGTAGTTGGCCTGACAACTTCTGCCATCCAAGGCTCGAGATGGAAGCATGGAACGAAGCAGTACTGTATCACAGCGACGTTGGATGTAAAGAACGCATTCAACTCAGCCAGCTGGGAGTGGATATTGGATGCTCTATGTCAATTCCGCATCCCTGAGTACCTCCGGGAGCTGGTAATGAGTTACTTTAGGGGGAGAACAATAGTTTTCAACTCTATTGATGGCCCCCAAACTTATGAAGTGACAGCCGGAGTACCCCAAGGATCAGTGCTGGGACCTCTCCTGCGATGTATGACGGAGTCCTGTGCCTAGAACTACCCGCAGGGACTCACATAATTGGCTTTACTGATGAAGTAGCCGTCGTTACCATAGGAAAGGAACTCAGGGATACAGAGGACACATGCAGCAGCAGTATCAAATGCATACACGACTGGCTGACGAGAGATAAAATATCTTGGAGTCATGCCAGACAGAAGAATGACGTTCCGTGAACATCTGGAGTATATCCATGAAAAAGCAGCTGGTTCCTGTAGAGCACTCCCAAGAATCATGCTGAACACAAGGGGACCAAAGCAACAATGAGTGTTACGAGGTCCATCATTCTCTACGCCGTACCAGTATGGTCAAAAGCGATGGCTACTCCAAGCTATAGCCGAGGTATAAGAGCCACCTACCGACTATGTGCTATTCGAGTCAGTTGCGCGTTCAGAACAGTCTCTGATGATGCAGCACTCGTTGTAGCTGGTATGCTCCCAATTGAAGAATGTCATCGAATCGGAAGAGCTGAATAGAGGCAACAACAGCGAGAACTCACGGAACAGCACCGCTAGGAGCATGGAGAGAGCTACCAGCATTGCGCGATGGGAAACAAAATGGGACCAGTCGTCAAAAGGGCGCTGGACACACACGCTTATCCCGGAATTGGCGCCGTGGATAAATCGTGAGTATGGAGAAATAAACTTTTATCTTTCGCAGATCCTAACTGGACAAGTATGCTTCCGGAGTTACCTGCTCCAACAACACAGATGAGTGTTCCTGGTGTGGCGAAGGAATTGTGGAAGACGCAAACCAAATCGTCTTCGAGTGTGGACGTTGCTCTGAAGAGAGGCGGCAACTGGAGGAAGCAGTGGGCCGATCCATCAGAAACAACAATCTGGTGTCGATCATGCTGGAATCCGAGGAAGCGTGGAGCTCAACCAGTGCCTTCGAGGCGCTGATCATGACGGAGCTACGAAGGATCGAGAGGGTCAGACGACGAGCTGAGTAGGACTCAGGTGGCTCATAGCGCCTGCGAAGCATTGCTTTGCGGTCGTCCCGCAGGCATTTTCGCGCTACCCCGTTTCTGTATACTCATAATTTACATTATAAGAAATAAAACGAATACAAAAAAAAAACATGCACACATTTGTATACACATGCACACATATACATACCATGGACACAGAAGCACGCGCGCCGATTACTGCGTAGTTGTTTTGAGTGTATGTGTGCACACGTACAGGCTGCTGCCGCGTGCTTTTACAATATTTCCTTTAATAATTTCTGTATTAATTAACGGACTTGAATGCAATTTTCTGCATTGAATGCTAATAATATAATATATATATATTTATATTATATTTATTGAAAATACGGTTTTCACTAAAAAATTTGAAAAATTTTAATTGTGGCTTTAATCATTTTTTTTTTTAATAAATTTTTTTTGTGAAATGTGGAGCCGGTATCCAAAATATGAAAAAATAGAATTTGTATTTAATTACAAAAAGCTTTAAACAAAATTTGGTAGCTGTAGCTAAAGACATGTAAAAGATGGTCTAAAAACTGAATCTTGATAACGTTTTAAATCGATACGTTATACAATGATCAATCCAAATTTGATTGTGCTGCTGTAGAGAGCTGACAGGGATAATTCACCACTCAAAACAATTAATAACTCTTCCTGTTCTCTTCCATTAAATGTGTATGTGTGCGAAATCCCAACTACCAAGTATTTGAAATACGTGTTTTTTCAATTTTAAGGCCATTGGGGGCCGTATCTAAGATCTTAAATATTCATTATCTTTATTTTCATCACATTAACCTACATAGTTAATTTTGTGTCTCTGGCTATAATGCTCTTTAAGTTATAGCTTAAAAACTAAGTCAAAATATCGATTGTTATCGATAATAAGAAAATGGGATGAGTTATCGGAAACGAAAATAAACTTGTACTGCGTATTGTATATACGAATATATTTTGATAATTTTAAATCTCTAGCTTTTGTGGATTACGAAATCACTGCGTTCATACGGACGGACAGACGGAAAGACGGACGGAAAGACGGACGGAAAGACGGACGGAAAGACGGACGGACGGACAGAAGGGACATAGCGAGATCAACTCAGCTCGTCGACCTGATCATGAATTTATATACTTAATGGGGGATGCCTAGCTTCCTTCTGCCTGTTACATTCATTGTCACAAAACCATTATACCCTGAATTTCCTAAAAAAAATTTGTCCAAATATTCCTTAGGTACTGCAGGACACTCGCTGTCTGCCGGTCAATTTGATATTTAGAAACCTTAATGCTGAACTTAGGGCTCCGACCAGCGCACAGCCTTTCAATGCATTTTCTTGTAAAATAATTTCAACAATAGTACACCACGGTGAACCGTTGCGCGATGTCCGGAATTTCGGCAGTTGCACCGATTTCCTCCGCCCTGCGTCCGATACCCTTCTTTGTAAGGCCCGTACTAGTTCAATTAAAATATTATTTTGCAATTCCAAGATAGTACGCTATGACACCATTCGACTCAAAATTTCTTTTAGGCGCTTCAAGTTCTTTGATCTAGGGAGATCATCCAGGTACTTTTGCCCTTTACATTTAACACAGATTATAATAATTTTCATAGCGTTATATCCTCAGATTTTTGTCTTCCTATAATAAATTCCTTGCTTTCATCTAATCTTCGGGAAATTACTAACAGTTCCTAGCTGTGAGTAGGGACATACCTGGCCGGACTTGGTATCGTTGTAGAAGTGCTGGGCTAGTCGATAGTTTTATAAAAATCATCGAGCTAAATTTACCTGGTTATCAATTCTGACGGCCAGGCACCAAACTAAAGCGCCTAGAACGAGGTGATAAGGGTGTAAGTTCATTGGATGCTGCATACAGAGAGCACAATATTTCTTTTTCACTAAACAAAGACTTTGACAAGCGACATACAGCGGTCGCACAATTATCAGAAAAGTCGTGGGAGCGAGCAACAGCTACAGATAGTAGTGCAGGAGAAAAGATTGCCACCTGGTTCGTTACAAACGCAATCAAGATGAAAAGATCTTTTGGTATGTGATTCAACACTCATAACAACAACAAATTTCTTCCAAGCCGTTGAAAATGAAGAAACCTGTCGACATTGATTGACAATTGAAATTGCGCGTAAAGCGATTAGGAAGTCAATTGGGTCTAAGACTAAAAAGAGTGCTATAATAGACACAATCGAAAAATGCATTATTAAAGGGACTTTACCTTCGACCACATCGTAAGGGCTATAGTATAAATATTGGGTCGTTCACTAAGTAATTTCGTTTCATGACTAAAAACATATCAATATAACAACAACAATAAACCAGTTTGAAAACAAACTCTCTTGCGCACACAATAAACAATCATTTAATTTAATACAATTCTTAAATGTACGATTGAAAAAATATTGGTATTAGACGAAACTAGCTAAGCAATATTTATCTTCCATTTCGATAGGGCACCAAATGAAAACTATTTCACATATTGCAGCAAAATTTTTTACAAATAATCTTTACTATATCAGCTGTTGAAATTTAATGCGGTAAAGCTGTTAAGCGAGAAGTTGGCTGCATTTTATGCACCACTCAAAAGGCAATTAATAACTCTCCCTGTTTATTTAATATCTCGCCCAAACATACACCCCCTCTAATCATACCCTCCAATCTACCCACACTTTAAGAAATGTACCCCAATATTGTTTATAAATATGATGCCCCAACACACCCCTTTTAAACATATCCCCTCTTTACCCACACTTTAAGAAGTGTAACTCAATACTTTAAGTAAACAAACCCATTAAAAACCACTTTAAAACAAGTAAGAAAGCTCTAGTCGGGTCTGCCCGACTACGAGATCCCCTGAACCAAGTCCGAGCTGATGTTTTAAACAACCCAGCTTACATCTTTTATCTATACATATTACCTCTGCGCACATATACACATGCACATATAAACACATGCACACATATACACATGCACATATATACACGTGCACACATATACACATGCACACATATACACATGCACACATTTGTATACACATGCACACATATACATGCCATGCACACAGAAGCACGCGCGCCGATTACTGCGTAGTTGATTTGAATGTATGTGTGCACACGTACAGGCTGCTGCCGCGTGCTTTTACAATGTTTCCTTTAATAACTTCTGTATTACTTAACGGATTTGAATGCAATTTTCTGCATTAAATGCTATTAATTTATTGAAAATACGGGTTTTCACTAAAAAATTTGAAAAATTAAATTGTGGCTTAGATAATTTTTTTTTTAATAAATTTTTTTTGTGAAATGTGGAGCCGGTATCCAAAATATGAAAAAATAGAAAATGTATTTTATTTACAAAAAGTTAAAAACAAAATTTGGTAGCTGTAGCTAAAAATACGTAAAAGATATGTTCAAAAAACTGAATTTTGATAACGTTTTAAATCGATATCATTGATACGGCAAATTTATCGAATATATAAAACAAACTCGATATGCGCGATGTATACACAGACCATCGTGCAAAATTAGATGTCTCTAGCTCTTATATGTTCTGAGATCGACGAGTTTATACATACGGACAGACGGACAGACGGACAGACAGGGCCAAATTGACTCAGCTCGTCTCCCTGATCAAGAATATATATACTTTATGGGGTCTGCCACGCCTCCTTCTGCCTGTTACATACTTTTTGCAAAACCATTATACCCTGATTTCCCATTTTCAATGGGTTCAGAGTAAAAAATATTTACCGAGATATATAATGCGTGCAGCACATTCCAGCCTATGTGCAAAATTTCAGCTCTGTAGCTCTTATAGTCTCGGAGAAGATTGCGTTGATCCAGACAGACGGACATGGCTATATCAAGTCAGCTAGTCTTGTTGATCAAGAATATATATACTTTATATGGTCGGAGATGCTTCCTTCTCTGCGTTGCAAACTCCTGACCAAAATTAATATAACCTTTTTGCAAGGGTATAATAAATTGAAAAATGCAGAATAAACTGTTTTTTTTTTCATATTAAATCATTTAACTGGCATGCGCTACTTATTCGAACTTTAATTGGTATTTATTATACCCTGAACCCATTGAAAATGGGAAATCAGGGTATAATGGTTTTGCAAAAAGTATGTAACAGGCAGAAGGAGGCGTGGCAGACCCCACAAAGTATATATATTCTTGATCAGGGTGACGAGCTGAGTCGATCTAGCCCTGTCCGTCTGTCTGTCCGTCCGTCCGTCCGTCTGTCCGTCTGTCCGTCTGTCCGTCTGTCCGTCTGTCCGTATGTATGAACGCGTCGATCTCAGAACCTATAAGAGCTAGAGACTTCAAATTTTGCATGATGGTCTGTGTATACAGCGAAAATATCGAGTTTGTTTTAGATATTCGATAAATTTTTCCGTTTCAATGTTATCGATTTAAAACGTTATCAAGATTCAGTTTTTTGACCATATCTTTTACATATTTTTAGCTACAGCTACCAAATTTTGGTTTTAGCTTTCTGTAAATAAAATACATTTTCTATTTTTTCATATTTTGGATACCGGCTCCACATTTCACAAAAAAAATTTATTACAAAAAAAAAATTATCAAAGCCACAATTTAACTTTTTCAAAATTTTTAGTGAAAACCGTATTTTTAATAAATTAATAGCATTCAATGCAGAAAATTGCATTCAAATCCGTTAAGTAATACAGAAGTTATTAAAGGAAACATTGTAAAAGCACGCGGCAGCAGCCTGTACGTGTGCACACATACATTCAAATCAACTACGCAGGAATCGGCGAGCGTGCTTCTGTGTGCATGTGTATATGTGTGCACGTGTCTGTGTGCCTGTGTGTATGTGTGCATGTGTATATGCGCGCAGAGGTAATATGTATAGATAAAAGATGTAAGCTAGGTTGTTTAAAACATCAGCTCGGACTTGGTTCAGGGGATCTCGTAGTCGGGCAGACCCGACTAGAGCTTTCTTACTTGTTTTTGTATAACAGTTGGCACATGTATAAGAGTGATAATAGCATGCATTCTCAATTCAATTTCGGCACGTATCTTGGCCTTTGTATAACAGTTGTTACATTTTTAGTACAGTATAACAGTTGGAAATATGCAGTATAACAGCATGCGTTCTCAATTCAATTTCAGAATTTATCTTAGTTTTTGTATAACAATTGTTACATTTTTAATACTACAGTATAATAGTTAAAAATATGCAGTATAGCAGTGATAACAGCATGCGTTCTCAATGCAATTTAAGAACTTCTCTTGGTCACATTTTTAGTACAGTCCGTCTGTCCGTCCGTCTGTTCGTATGTATGAACGCGTCGATCTCAGAACCTATAAGAGCTAGAGACTTCATTTTGCACGAAGGTCCATGTATACAGCGCGCATATTGAGTTTGTTTTAGATATTCGATAACTTTTCTGTTTCACTGATATCGATTAAAAACTTAATAAGGATTCGGTTTTTGGACCACATCTTTAACATATTATTAACTAAAGTCACCAAATTTTGTACTTAGCTTTTTATGATTAAAATACATTTTCCTTTTTTATATATTTTGGATACCAGCTCCACACTTTACAAAATAAATTAAAAAAAAAAATATTTAATCCACAATTTAATTTTTTGAAATTTTTTAAGCCGTGTTTTCACTAAAATGAAAGAAATCAATGCTGAAATTGTAATTAAAATCCGTTTAGTAACATAAAAGCTATTAGCGAAACATTTTGTCAATCGCCAAAAGCACGCGGCAGCGAGCGTCAATACGTGTGCAGTGCACACTGTGTACACAGTCTATACGTGTCCACACATACATTCAAAAGTGTGCTTTCTTCTTTGAATTTTGTTTGTTAAATCGCAATTTCAACTAAATTGTAATTGTCAACATTTATTGTTCAAAAACAAATTTTATTTTACTGTTGCATTTAGGGTTCAGGAGATCTCGTGGTCGGGCAGTCCCGATTAGAGCGTTCTTACTTGATAAATTTCAATCCATTAGGACTTTCAATCAAGCCAAGCATTATATTTGTTTTACCACAGTTAATCGGTCCCACAATTAATTCAGTTAGGTAACAGAATACTATGTCTAATCAAGCAATTAGCATTCGATGACAAATCAACATTTCTAACTTCTATATTAGTTTTTCTCGTTTTAAGTTGAATATTTAATGTGTTGGATCTCTAAATCACTGACGTACTGGCCTACTCACAAAACAAAAACCTTGATAAGCGACATATAGCGGACGCACAATTATCAGAAAAGGCGTGGAAGCGAGCAACGGCCACAGCTATTAGTGCAGAGGAAAGAGCTACCTCCTGGTTCGTTACAACGGCAATGAAGATGAAAAGATCTTTTGGTGTGGGGTTCAACACCCATAACAACACTAACAACAGCTATACCTATAGCTTGAACGCCGCAGTAGCTTGAATTCATCGATAAGTTCATCCGGACTTACAAGCTAAAAGAACTCAAGCTCAATCAGCCAATTTTCACCATGAAACCCGCATCGGCATCGTTGAGATGCAAGAGCTGCAAGAGCAGTATCAGCAGTAACAGTAACTAGGGGACGGTCATGATAGGTGCCTAATCCCCAAATTCCTGGGGGTCTCGATACTAAAATTACTAGTCGATATTATATATATTTATTTTGGTCAAAAGTTTGCAACGCAGAGAAGGAAGCATCTCCGACTATATATAGTATTAGAATATAGAGTTTATATAGCCTTGTCCATCTGTCTGTCTGTCTGTCTGTCCGTCTGTCTGTCCGCCTGTCCGTCTGTCTGTCTGTCTGTCTGTCCGTCTGTCTGTCTGTCCGCCTGCCTGGATCAACGCAATTTCCTCCGAGACTATTAGACCTACTTGAAATCTTTCACATAGGCTCCAATCTGATGTAGGAATTGTATATCTCAGAACTATCGGGATCGGTTGACTATATCCTATAGCTCCTATAGGACAGATCGGTTGTAAGAAATGTTTTAGTATTTAAACTGCGGCGCTATTGAAGTCAAAAACTTGAAATTTGGAATATATACTCATCAATCGCTCCCCTGTACAAAAAATGTGGCAAATAGGAGAAATTTGAAATATCTTCCAAATCAGAAAAACTACATCTATACCCTTTACAATTGTATTACCAATCCTAGCCCATCCTTCTAGTTTTATTTTTTAAAATTACTTACTCATTGATTGCATTTTATGGAATTTTTTCATGTTCTTGAATAAATCAAAATTTGATCACTATTCTCAATACCATATTCTCAATATCAAATGCAACTATGGCGTCGCGTCAAATTATTTTAAAAAAGCTTGCGGAAATATCAAATGAAATAAGTTTTATAAACTCTGTTTCCAACGCCGAAGTATGGGATAATTTTCAATTGCTCTAACTAAAGAAAGTGAATGTCGATTTTGTGCTTTACAAATCATGCAAAGATAATAAAATGTTCAGAGAGCTGGAGTGCCGACAAAGAACCTACAATGAATGAGTATCCATTGTGGTATAAAAAATTGTTTGATTTTGAAACAATTAAAAGTATTAAAAGCATATGTAAAATATCTTTGCATAGCTGCTGTGCAACAAATAATTTCCAATATGTAACACTATTCTTAAATCTTTCTTTCAAAGACTTAAAATTGTTGAGTATTGACGAATGAACGGAAATGCACTTGACAATCAAAATCATGATAGAAACAACATATTGAAGTTGTTGAAGAAGACAAGAAAAAATTAAAATTTTTGTTCTTTAGACTAAGTGTTAATTTTTTTTCTTTAAATAGGGATTTAAAATATATACTCGTGTAAAACATCCCAATACAAAAAGATATGGTGTCTATATCTACGCTCATTTGAGGCGTGCCAAATCGACAAAACTAAAGTAAAACTTTTAGTGCAAGATCATCCAAATGTGGCATGTCGATTACTGTTGAGCTCCTCTTTTTATCGCCCCGGGGAGCGTGGCAATCTGCAGTTTCTATATAGAGAGTTGTATAAATCCTATAATATTTTGAGGACTAATTAAAGTTAGGGACTTGAAATTTAGAATATATCTGCATGGATTACCTCGAATTAAAAAGATATGGTATCATTAAACTCAGGGGGATTGCTTGGATGGCCCGTGTCCTTGTATTTTCCGCTATCGCTGCGCAGCGGTGAACGGCACTTCGACTAACGGTTCGTGGCATGTCTGATCGTTACTAGCACGTTGCGTCGCAAGGTAAGTTCCGCTACAAATTTTCGAAAAAATATGCCAAGATTACATGTTTCTCATATTTTTTTTCAGTTTCCGCCACCTCGGTCCCGCAGCCAACTCCCCCTATATATCCCCGCAGTGAATAACATGAAGTATCTCCACTTTGCATTGCTTTAAAAAAGAAACACTTTTTTTTCTTCACGCATCACCTCTTTTTTCAGGTTATATACCCACGCTTGCCCCATTTTTAAAACTTGTTTTCACTGGTTTTAACCTTTTATTAATATCGCAGGGCCCAAAGTTGGGCGCCAATTGCAACGAACCTTCGCTTATCTTGGTTATGTTTCAGTTTGAGCGGTATATATTTCACTTGTTGATACCCTGGCTGAAGAGCTCCTGCTATCCGCATGGACTCGCCTTCAATGGGATTCTTTCTGGATACGCTTCCGTATACTCCGGCTCTTCGCACGGATTTCAGACAGGCTCTCCTACTGGGTGGCTTCTCCTCGAGCACTCCTACTTATTCGGAAGAGACAGCGTACTCAGTATGAGTACGCATGGCTGGGCTGCAAATAGCACTCACTCACTCCAAGATTAGCCAAAGCTGCCCACCAATGTCGTTCGTGGTGGTAGTTGGTGCTGAATGTTCCTCTGGCGTGATATCCTGCGCTGTCCTTTGAAGTCCCTCGATATCCTTCGATGTCCTTCGATGTCCTTGTGGATCCCTCGATGTCCCTCGATTATCACTTTTTTACTGGCACTTGTGTGACTTGTACTTTCACGTCTGTTCACTTTTAATTTCGCTCTCCGTCCAGTCGGCTGCCTTTCTCCTTTTATATGCCAGCTGCAGGCCCTGGTTCGTGCCGGAACGGGGCCTGCTTATTGTGCTCGTGACCACTTAACGGTGGCATCGCGTGCTCCAGAAAATTCCATTCGCCAAAGCCCCGTTAACGTGGCGCTACTGCATGTCTGACGTGGGCGAACGGCACTTCGGCTAACGGTTAACGAGCCCAATGCTGAATAGAGGAGTGCGACAGAGAGTGACTTCTGTGTGTGTATATCGCGTTTGTCGTTGCGAGAGTTGCTCAAAAAGTTATGGAGTTTGCTGTGATGAGCTAAGCCCACATATGTATATCTACCTCTATTTAATTATATATCCAAATGGGCTCTCCTATGGCTCCTCACAGGAGATAAACAACTCTCAATAGCATATTTACTTATTTACAAAAGGTGAACACTTTACAGTAAAAACTGACCATAGACCACTCACATATTTATTTTACATGATGAATCCGAGCTCTAAACGGACACGCATGCGTCTCAAATTAGAAGAATACGACTTTGCAGTTGCTGTTACCTTGCCTGAGCAGGTGACAAAGACGCCACTAAAGTAGCATCGGCGAGAAATACAATTGAACTGAAATTGCGATTTAACAAATGAAATTCAAACAATGCACACATTTGAATGTATGTGTGCACACTGTGTGCACAGTCTTGGCGTATGCACACGTATTGCCGTTCGTTGTCGTATGCTTTTGCCGATTGACAAAATGTTTTTTTTAATAACTTCTATGTTACTCAACGGATGTATTTAACATTTTCAGTATTGAATTCTTTCATTTTATTAAAAATACGTTTTTTTTTCAATTAAAAAATTAAATTGTGGCTTTAAAATTTTTTTTAAAGGATTTTGCAACCTGTGGAGTTGGTATAAAAAAAATGTAAAATGTATTTTATTTTATTTTTATTTATTTATTTTTTTCAAAAAGCTGTAGCCAAAAAGATGTAAAAGATATACTGCAAAAACTGAATCTTGATAACGTTTTTAATCGATATCAGTGATATAGGAAAAGTTATCGAATATCAAAAACATACTCGATATGCGCGCTGTATACATGGACCTTCGTGCAAAATTTCAAGCCTCTAGCTCTTATATGTTCTGAGATCGACACGTTCATACATACGGTCTCCTGCCTGTTACATACTTTTTGCAAAACCATTATACCCTGATTTCCTATTTTTAATGGGTTCAGGGTAAAAATACTGGTAATTGAATAATTAACAAGCTAGGGTCTTGAACGACTGAAAGCCATAATCATACATTTAGAGCGATTTAAATGTTAATAATTATCATCATTCCACAGCTGCATAGAATTAAAGTCTTGTTGCAGGCGTAGGTAATGGGATGAGTCATCATGGTGAGTAAGATATTAAAGACGGAAAGTCATTAGTGAAAAGAGTAAAGAGTAATGGACCCAGATGACTACCGTTCGGTACACCCGATGAAACATAAACAAGTTTCGATTTGGATGATATGAGCAAAACTCTTAAAATAAGATCAGTCCTTCAAATAAGATCCATTACAATAGTGATGGAGAGAATCCAATAAGGTCTAACTTGTGAAGTAGGATTTCATGATGAACAGAGTCAAATGCTTTACTGAAGTCGGTGAAAAATATCATCAGTTTGAATTTTGTCAACAAAAGCATCATTTATCAAAGAGGTAACTCAAGTAAATTAGTTGCAGTTGACCGACTCTGTACTGAGTCGGAGACTCCATGATGAGTCGGAGATAATACGGATTTGCAAACATTTTGCAAAGTCGAGGTAATTATTTTTTTAAATAACTTTGGTAGACAATGTGGCTATACCCCTTTAATTGGAAATATCAGAAATCACAGTATTGCATCGAAGTATATAATTCTCATATCATTGAGAATTAAGAAGGTGGATTTTTGATTTTGCTAGAGTTTTTTAAATCTTTTAAAATATTTTGATTTAATATTTTTTATAGTAAAGAGTCTACGAGAAGAGCAATAAGCAAAGGCTTATTGGAAAGATTTGAAACAGTAAAATTAGGCACAAAAAAAAATTTGTTGCAAAATTGATGTCAACCGAGTCATATAAAATGGAACTGTCAGATGCATTACTTAAATCATTGAGTAAGTTAAAATTACATTTATGATAGCAACGACGAAGTATTTATGGGTTTGAAGACGAAGAGAGACTAGGTGGAATAAATAGGGACAAAGCTACTTCAAATGTAGGATGATGGTTATCCACCGGAACAGATAATGGAGAAGATCTAGAAACATCAATAATGGAGTTATTATTAATGAATACAAGATCAAGTAATTCAAATAATTTGAAACTGAGTTCATTTGAAACAAAGAAAGGTCAAACGTTCCATCAAAAAATCATGTTGAGTTGATGGAGTAAAATAATTTGATTCACAAAATAAAAATCATGTAGTGTTCGGAATATTGAAATCACCTAACACCACAAGTAAGTCAGCATCTTGAACAAATTCGAAGGTTTGTTTAATACAGTTTAGATGATCCATATAAACGTGTATATCAGAAGAAGGGGCAATGTATGAGCAGGTCTCATATAACTAGGATGTAGGCAGTTTTAAAATAAAAATAAATGAAAAAATTAAAAACACGTCAACACTTTCTTTGAGAACTCTCTCTATGTACTTGTATACTTGGACATACAACAATACTTCAGGTATTAACTCTATTCACTATTCACTCCGTAATAATATGCAATGGGGTATATTAGCGAAACAGATAAATGACTCCAAAGAACGCTTTGAAAAGTCATACAAATGTATCAATAAAGATACGTAATAAAAACAGATACGCTAATACACCACGTTAACAATTTAGCAGTTCAGTATAATCAAATCACACAAGTTGTAAATTCTTATGAAAATAAGCTAACTGGTGAACACCAAAGACAATGCACAATACTAGTGCAATCGTTAAAAACAAGATTGAAAAGCATTGGTACGGACGAGGCATTGAAATAAATGTTCCAGATAGTCTCAACTTCATTGGCCCATTTTGATGAAAGGCAATTAGAGAATATAGCCAAATCTAAACCAATAATAGACATCGAATTCGTAGCTGATTCAGGAATAACGGAAGAAATACAAATACCATACAAAATGGATCAAGTTACCAAAGACCGGGAATATGTGAGGCAAGTTTCAGCTTCAATCCCAGAGATTGATGGTAGTAAACTGTCTCTTCAACGCTTTCTAACAGCTTCGAAAATGGCTGATTGAATAAAAGGAGATCAAGAAGATCTAGCCGTTGAAGTTATTAAATCAAAGATAACTGGCACAATCCTGTACAAAGTCCAAAACGAGACGTTAAAGAATGCTTTGAGATGTCATACAAATGTATCACTAAAGATACAGTAACAAAAACAGATACTCTAATATACCACGGTAACAGTCCAGTGTAATCAAATCACACAAGTTGTAATTTCTTATGAAAATAAGCTGGTGAACACCAGAAACAATGCATAAAATTAGTTCAGTCGTTTAATACAAGATTGAAAAGCATTGGTACTAGACGAGGTATTGAAATAAATGTTCCAGAAAGTCTAAGATCATTGGCTCATTTTGATGAAAGCCAATTAGACGATATAGATGAGTCTAAAGCAATGATAGACATTGACGACGAAAGCGAGTCAGAACTAACAGAAGAAATACGAAGACCTGGAATATGTGAGGCAAGTTTCAGCTTCAATCCCAGAGCTTGATGGTACTAAACTTTCCTTTCAACGCTTCCAAGCAGCTTTGAAAATTACTGATAGAACAAAAGGAGATCAAGAAAATCTAGCCGTTGAAGTTATTTAATCTAAAATAATCCTATACAAAGTTCAAAATGGGACTTCAATCCAGGAAATAATAAGGAAGCTCAATGCTAACGTCAAAGGAGAAAGGTAAAACAGCATCTCAACAAACGATCAATAATAAGTAAGAACGCGCTAGTCGGGTCTGCCGGACTTGGAGATCCCCTGAATCAAGTCCGAGGTGGTATTTTAAACAATCAAGTTTACATATTTTATCATACATATTACCCTCTGAGAGCACACACACTCACACATATTCATAAACAAGCACAAACATGCACTTGGGCTGCATTATGAGAAATTAATTGTTAAATAACTTTGGTTCTAGATATACTTAATGAAATTTTCAGGACATACGTTTTTTCCACTTTTGTGGCTAATGGGGGAGGTATGCAAAATTTGAAATGTTTAATATCTGTATTTTCATCACACAAACCTACATAGTCAATTTGGTGTCTCAAGCTATTATGGTTTTCATGTTATAGCTTAAAAACAAAGTGAAAATATCGATTGTTATCGATAAGAAAATGGAATGAGTGATCGAAAAAAAAAATTGTACTGCTTATGGTATACAAGAATATATATCTAAAATTTGAAATCTCTAGCTTTTGTGGTTTACGAGATCACTGCGTTCATACGGAGGGACAGACGGACAGACGGAAGGACGGACAGAAGGACATGGCTGTATCAACTCATCTCGTCGTCCTGATCAGCAATAAATATACTTTATGGGGTCTGCCACGCCTCCTTCTCCCTGTTACATACATTGCCACAAAACCATTATACCCTGAATTCCCAGATAAGCGTTAATAGAGCAAAACAATTGGAAGAGCACCTGTTCATGTGGCTTCTGCTCTCTCTTAAGCTAATCGCTGCCTTTCATACTCCCCTCTTTGGTCCTAATTCGCACTCTCAGTGCAGCCGCTTTGCTAAGCTATTTGTCTATTCATTGATATTTGGCGGACAGCACGACAACTTGGTCGCTTGCTCGCATTCGTTCAACTAATTATTGAGTGCTAGATTATTATTGGCTGATCGCTCGACATTCGGTCATTTTCATTCTGTGTTTTATAGTAGCAATTTTAATCTGGCTGATCGTACGACACTTTGGTCGCTTGCACACAGTATTAACATAATTCAATAGAGGCATTAACTACAACAAAGTGACTTATAATTCAAAATTATAATTTACAAAGCCAATGAAAAAGCTAATTGGCTCAACATGTGGTGACCCCGACGTGATCTTTGAAATTTATATATACATAAAATTAATATATATCATAAATTGCATAAACTAACATTAATACATATGTAATTCTATACATATGTCGGAGCGTACTGTATGCACGCACTGCATGCGCGTGTTGCTGCGTACTGTGTGTGTAAGTAAATGGGTATTCTGTTTTCGGTATTTCACCAGAATCATAATTTCATCATATTAGTGATGTTGCATCAGTCGCTAATTGTGCTGTGATTGGTCATTTGCAATTTTGTCGCTTTAGGAAGTCAGTTATAGCGCGTTGCAGCGCTGTCGTCGACTGTGGTTCGGTGCAGGTAGAGAAACAGAAACGAGTCAGTCGAATTTGAAATCACAAGCCAGCGCAACGAAACTCACTGCGCTTTAAAGAAAAACGGAAAGTGAGCGTTCTTTAACATCAGAAGTGGGATCGGCACCACCTCCTGCATTCTCAGAGGAGGCATTATTCTACAGATGCAAAATCAATCCCTGTTTTAGCTTGTAAACTATGCAAGTATAAACACACGTACATCAGCAAATACGTGGCGCCATTTTGCCAACATTCACATTTCAAAAACAGCGTTATGTTGACCGTGATGACGATTCTGGACCTGACATCAAGAAGAGGAGAATGTCAGTAGAGTGTCATTTCTGCAGGAAACCAGGACACAAAATAGCTGAGTAGGAACAAAATGCGACAAAAACCCGATGTGACATCTCAGCGAGATAAGCCGTTAGTTACCTGCTTTAAGTGCGGCGAGCCTGGACACTTTGCAAATCGATGTTCAAAAGGAGGATCAACAAGCAAAATTGCATTGTTTCAACAGAAGACAGTGATTCAGAATTACGTGTCAGAGCCAACAGGAACTATGACTAAGCGAGGTGAGATCGACCCAATTTCGTTTGATTCCGGTAAAGAGTGTTCACTTATAAAAGAGAAAATTAGCAGTAAGTTGTCTGGAAAGCGCTTTAATAACATTATCATGTTAAGAGGCATTGGTGATGCTGATATA